>CM061491.1:63282337-63294837 GCA_030867185.1 Tagetes erecta
GCAAGATAGATTAATGAGATGGGATAGCTCCAAGAATCTTATCTGCAGCCTGTGTAAAGCTCAACCTGACTCACATGAACATCTCTTTTTTAAATGTGATTTCTCTGTGCAGGTGTGGAATAAGCTGAAAGATATTGCAAAGCTGCAGGACTATCCAAATGCCCTGGTGGATTGTGTGAAGAAGCTGGAAAGGACCAATGTGCCTAAAAGATTTCAAAGTATCTTACAAAGGTTAATGCTTGCTGCCATGACCTACTTCATTTGGCAGGAAAGAAATTTGAGGCTGTTTCAGCAAAGGCATAGAACTGTGGAGGAGGTTAGCATGCATATAAAGCAGGTGGTTCGAATGAGGTTAATGGGATTAACTATTTATGAAACCCCTAGCACTATCCTGGAAAGCAAGGTATGGGGTTTTCATGTGCATCCTAGGAAACTTAATGCCAACCCAATAGGATGATGAATCCTTCTATATATGTTTGGGGATGGGATTACAAGGTTTGGGGAGGGAGGAAGAGGAAGGGTATGGGTGATAGGCTCTCTTTTACTCATAGTTTTTCTGTCTTATTTTATTTTTCTCTCTTCTTTCCCTTATTTTGGACTGTAGGATGGTTTTTTACGATGATCATAGTTGAGGTATGGGCTTTTATGCTTTATATCTCATCTATTCTGCGTAAGGATTGGTGGATTAGATGTGTGCATAACTCAGGAGATGAGTTAACCCATGGAGTGATAAGGCTGGATGTGACTGTTTATGTAGGTTTGTGCTTTCAGTTCTTTTTTGTTAGAGCCTATAAATGGTCACAAAACCTTCTCTGTGTCTGGGTCAACTCTGAGCCTGATTGTATTATCATGTCTTTATATCTGCAATGGGATGGCAAATGTTTGGTTTGGGGAGGGCAGAAGAGGCAGGGTCTGGTAGGGTACTCCATTGATGTCTCTAGTTTTTCTGTCAAATACCTGAGTGCTCGCCCTTATCTCTCTGCTTGGTCTTTAGGAATCCATCTTGTTATGTTAAATTTTGATCTTAATGGTTTAAAATTGATTACCATGTTTGCCAACATCAAGGCCTGTGTAATCATTCTGCTTGTTGTGAGGGGATTAGATTTGGAAAGTCTACATGGAGAATGTAGCACCCAGGGAGACATAAGGAAGCAGTGTACCAAGTGTATTTTTGATGATATTTCTAGTTGGATAGGCAGTTTCTACACTTGGTCACAAACCATATTCTGGGTCAATATTAACTCTGAGCCTTTCATGTACTATCTTGAGTCTTGTGTCAGGGATGGGTATTATAAGGGTTGGGGAGGAAGAATGGGAGAGGGTCTGGTAGTTATCCTTTTAATTGACTCTAGATTTTCTGTCTTAATTTGTGAGATTCTCTCTCTTGCTATTGCTTGGACTTTAGGAACAATTCTGTATTGGTTGATATTTGTAGTGTTTGCTGTATTGGCCTCTACAAATATTCTGCTTTGTGATGGGGATTTAGGTTTGATAAGACTACCTGGAGTAGGTAGCAGCCTGGGAGACATAAGGAAGGAGGCAACCACCATTCCTGTTACATCTTTTCTTAGAATAATAGGCACAAATGCTCTTTGGTGGTTCCAAACATTCTACTGTGTCTATACTATGCCTGAGCCTTTCTTTCTGTTATTGTCCGGGTCAAGTGTCTGGGGGGATTTATATCTGGGTTGGGATGATGATACTAATGTGAATTATTATTGGTATGATGATGCAAGAATAAATGCTAAGGATGAGTTGCAGACTTGGAAGATCAAGCAGAGGATGGGTCAGAAGATTTATGGGCAGCATGGTGTGGATTGCATGAATAAAGTGAATAAAAGAAGCAAGATTGGGAATTATAGATTGTTTAGTGGTATTAGAAATAAATGTAATAAGTGGTTGTATTTTGTCTTTGAATTTGTTGATTGGATCTTCTTTTTGGGAAGATTATGGTCTAGAAAATGGCTAGGTTGGTTTTGTATTGTATGTATTTGTTTGTTTGTTTTGGGGGTTGTTTGTCTTAGCCAAAAAGCTATGACAAATAATTGCCTTTGTTTGTAATTTTTTGTTTGTTCTTTAATAAAAAGTTTACCAAGGGCAATGCCCTTTTTCCAAAAAAAAAAAAAAAAAAACCCCCCCCTGAACCCTAAACCCTAAACCCTAAACCCTAAACCCTAAACCCTAAACCCTAAACCCTAAACCCTAAACCCTAAACCCTAAACCCTAAACCCTAACCCTAAACCCTAAACCCTAAACCCTAAACCCTAAACCCTAAACCCTAAACCCTAAACCCTAAACCCTAAACCCTAAACCCTGAACCCTGAACCCTAAACCCTAAACCCTAAACCCTAAACCCTAAACCCTAAACCCTAAACCCTAAACCCTAAACCCTAAACCCTAAACCCTAAACCCTAAACCCTAAACCCTAAACCCTAAACCCTAAACCCTAAACCCTAAACCCTAAACCCCTAAACCCTAAACCCTAAACCCTAAACCCTAAACCCTAAACCCTAAACCCTAAACCCTAAACCCTAAACCCTAAACCCCCTAAACCCTAAACCCTAAACCCTAAACCCTAAACCCTAAACCCTAAACCCTAAACCCTAAACCCTAAACCCTAAAGCCTAAACCCTAAACCCTAAACCCTAAACCCTAAACCCTAAACCCTAAACCCTAAACCCTAAACCCTAAACCCTATTTTTTTTTTTCCACTTTTTTGTGTGTGTTTTTGAAGGTGCGATTTTGGCGACTTGGGCGACCAAGGGCGATATTCACTGTTCCATTCATTTCTTCAATTCTGAGCTGCTTGTTTCCTTCCTGCTTGTTTCTAATCTATTCCTCATCCTTTTCTGATCATTTCCATGTCTGAATCATCTAATTTCATCGGGGATTTTTCAAAATTCCACCTCGACCCTGGTGACCCTCCACCGAAGGGTTCTTTGTCTGCTTCAATTCAACCTTCTGGGGTTGATTCTTCATCATTGTTAGGTTGTTTTCAGCTCAATCCACCTACGTTTACCTCTCAATTTCATCAATCTGCTGTTTCTTCTGATCCTACTTCCCAAGCCAGGGGTCTTAGTATTTTGGCTTCGGAAGTGTCTTCTTTGTCTGCTGATACTACAGAGGTGATTATGAATGATAAATCGGAGTCTATATCTCCGCCACTACATGACTCTTTGAATCATGATTTGCTTAGTCCAGAGGTGAAGACAAGTATTGGTAAATCAGTGGATCCAGCTACTGGGAGATATGTGGTTGTTATTAACAAGGGTAAAGGGGATGCTACTATAACATCTAAGGGACAGGAGAAAGATGATTTGATGAATGAAGGAAGTATTGGTAGTGCTTTGGAAAATTCAGGTATGAGTTTTATGCCTGAATTTGTGGATAGTGAGGAAATTGAATGTGCTATGAAAGCTTTTGTCTATAGAACTTGTGTTGATCCTGAATTTATTGCTAATGCCAAAGCTTTTATTTCATTGCATATTCTTTGTCCTGAATTTGAGAAAAAATATGGCCATTTGCTTAGATCTATGGGATCTAAGGATAATACTTTCAAAAGAAAGTCTGTTATGGAAACTGATTGTGTAAAAGATGATAGTAAGAAAGGTAGAGAAACTGAGAATTTGGATGTTGAGCCTGATTGTAAGTTTGGTGTGACTAGTACTGGGTATGAAGATATTAAGGTGTTACAGGGTAAAGTGGTGAATGAAGGTGTTAATGTTGCTGAAATGAAGCTGGTTAGAGAAGCTGCACAACAGGGTACACCATTTGTTGAAAAACAGCATTCATTGCCAATGCTTTGGCCAGTTTTTAATATGGGAAAGGGCAATGTGAAGGATAAAGTGTCCCCTAATCTGATTGTTGATAAAATGATTAAGAAGGGGTGTTCATCTGTTAAGCAAATCAAGCTGGAAATTGCCAAAGAGAAGCAGTTGTTTAGAACTGAGGTGGATAGAAACCTTGCTGCTAAAGGTAAGAATATGGAGAAAAAACAAGTGAATGTGTTTGTTGTTCCTACTCCTGATAAAGTTAAGTTTAATGCTGGTAAAAAAGAGGGTTCATATGTTGGTGTTTTAAAAGGAAGGCCCAAAGCTATTCTTGCTGATCCTATTGAATTTTGCCCACCTGTTATACTTGAAAATGGTGAAAAAGTGGCTGTGATTAATGCTGATTTCCTGGATAAGGCAGAGGCTGTTTATAGAACTATTTTATATGGGTATTTTGTGGGAACAGATGTTAATCTGCAGTTTGTGAGGTTCAATTTGTACAAGATGTGGAGAAAGTTTGGGATTATTGATATTTCTTCAAATGGGAGTGGAGTGTTTTACTTCAAATTCAGAAATGAAGAAGGGATGAAATCTGTCCTTGATGCTGGTCCTTGGGTGGTTAATAACATTCCTTTATGTTTGAAGAAATGGGAAATGGGAATGAATGTGGTGAGAGAAGAGCCTGAATGTATACCTATGTGGATAACCCTTAAAAATCTTCCACTTGAACTATGGAATACAAAGTGCATTTGCCAGATTGTGAGTTGTATTGGTAAGCCTCTTGCTTTTGATTACATTACTACTGAAAAGTGTGCTAAAAAGAATGGAGTTGCTGGTTTTGCAAGGATACTTGTTGAGGTTTCTGCTAAATTTGTGTTGCCTGAGTATGTGAAAGCTATATATCCTGCTCATGGGGTGCAAATGGGTGGAAGTTTAGATATAAATGTTGAGTATCAAAAGAAGGTTGATAGTTGTGTGCATTGTGGAGTATTTGGACATAGTTTTGGTGATTGTAAGAAGAGGCCTTTATCTGATGAAGAAAAAGCTGCAAAAGATAAGGTTGATGCTATGTCTAGCAGCCTTGATTCAAATGGGGATAGAGAACAGGGGGTGGTTGATGCAGAAGGGTTTGAAACAGTGGGAAATAAAAATAAAGGGAATAAACATCAGGGGATGAGAGAAAAAGGTATGCAGCAGAGTAGAGTGTTTGATCAAAAGGGTAATCAGCAGGGTAATATGGGAAAGAATGGAAGGTTTAATGGGCAGCAATGGAGAAGGGTTGGGAACAATAATAGGAATAACCCCAGTACTAGTCAAACCACTATTAGGTTTGAGGATTTGAAGCTACAGTCTAAGGATGGCAATAGAGAAGCATCTACTTCAAAGGGGTATAATAAAGGGGGATTGACTCATGGTGTGAATGTATTAAGAAAGACTCAAGATAGTAATAAAGTTAATGCTATAAGAAGGCAGGAAAAGAGTAAGGGGGATATTAGTGTGCAGCAAGTTGAAGTAATGAATAGATTTGAAGTCCTTTCTTCTGATCTTGATAATGATGTTAAATCTGATAAGAAGAAGGATGAAGCTGTTGCTGTTATGAAAGGGGTTGATAAAGATGGTCCTAGTCCTAAGCAGAATAAGCCATCTGGTTCTGGTAGGACTATTCTGACTAGACAAGCTGCTGCTGCTGAAAAGTTGAAGGCTGAACAGTTAGTAGAGCTTCAAAAGGCTGCCAAAATTCTTAACAGAAATAACCCCAAGTTGCTTAAAAGCCAGGAGGAGGAAATTATTAACTTGGTGGCTAATGAGTATATTCTTACCAAAGAGGTGTATGTGTCATGGTCTAAGTTCCAAAGACTCTTTTATTTCCAGATGTGTGACACTGCCAATTTCTTTAAAGGTATTAATGCAATGGTTGAATTAAAGGAAGCTATTGAAAATGAAAATGAGACTGATATGGAGAATGAGTCTGGTGAAGAAATTGAAGTTGAGTCAGATGATAATCAAGCTGCTCAATCTATGAAAATGGATGTGGGTGTTGCTAATGGAAGGGATGTATCTATGCAGACTGCCTTTGTATCAGGTACTGCTACTTTTTCTGAATCTGTTTAAATGGCTAATATTTTATCATGGAATGTTAGAGGTTTGAATAAATCTGATCATCAGAGTAATTTGTTGAATCTGATGAATGATAATGATATAAATATTTGTTGTGTTTTGGAGACACATACTAAAGCTGCTAAAATTCAAAGTGTATGTGATAAAGTCCTTAGGCATTGGGATTGGGTCTCTAACAAAGATCATTGCAATAATTGGGTGAGGATTGTTGTGGGTTGGAAGCCTGACCAAATTAACCTTGAGGTTGTATACTCATCTGATCAAGTGATTCACTGTTTCATTCGTACTATTGATGGAAAATACCAGTTTTATGCTTCTTTTGTTTATGGTCATGTGAGAGCCTACAAGAGAAAGCCTCTATGGAAGGATTTGGGTAAATTTAAGGGGTTTGTTAAAAATGATCCTTGGATTGTTTTGGGAGATTTTAATGCTACTTTAAGGCCTGCTGAAAACTCAAAAGGGTGTTCCTCTATGACTGCTGCTATGGAGGATTTTCTGGAATGTTGTAATGAATGTGAGATTGAAGATATTCCTAGTGCTGGTCTTGTATTTACTTGGAATCAAACTCCTGGTAAAGTTGAAGGTCTTCTTAAAAAACTTGACAGGGTAATGAGTAATCAAAGTTTTGTGAAGTATGCCAAAGATGCTCATGCCAGGTTTTTGCCTTTTCTGTCTTCTGATCACTCTCCTGCTATTATCTCTATGGGGATTAAGAATGATTGGAAGCCTAAAGCATTTAAATTTATGAACTATCTTGTTAACAAGCCAGAGTTTTTGGAAATTGTGAAGAATGGGTGGAAGAGTAATATTCAGGGTTGTGCTATGTTCAAAGTTGTCTCCAAGTTAAAAGCTCTTAAAAAGCCTCTTCGAATGTTGGGAAAACAGCAGGGGAAATTGCATGACAAGGTTTTAAAACTTTCTGCTGAGTTATCTAAAATACAAGCTGAAGTTGAAAGTGATCCTCTTAACTCTAGTCTTAGAGATGAGGAAATGACCTATTTAAATGCTTACAACTCAGCTGTTGAAGATGAAGAGAGTATGTTGAAGCAGCAAGCTAAGATTGACTGGTTAGCTGGAGGTGATCATAATACATCCTATTTTCATAAAGTTGTGAAGGGCAGGCAAGTTAAAAACAGAATTTATGCTGTTAGTGACATGAGTGGGAATTATTATGAGGGCAAGGAGGTTGGGGAGGTTTTTGTTAATCACTTCAAAGATTTTATGGGCAGAGAGGTTCAAGTTAAACATGTCAGGCAGCCTGACAATCTGTTTACTAAGAGACTATGCAGAAGGGTGTCTGATGAAATGGTTAGACAAGTCACTTGTGAAGAAATTAAAGAGGCAATGTTTGCTATTGAAGATGACAAAGCACCTGGTCCTGATGGCTTCACTGCTAAGTTTTTTAAAGCTGCATGGGAGATTGTTGGAAGTGATGTTTGTCTGGCTATTCAGGAGTTCTTTTACAATGGAAAGATGTTGAAAGAAATTAACTCTACCATTATTTCTCTTGTGCCTAAATGCTGCAATCCTTCTAAGGTTGTTGAATATAGGCCTATTGCTTGTTGCAATGTGATGTACAAGTGTATCTCTAAAGTGATATGTAACAGAATGAAGGATGCTTTGGATGGTATAGTTAGTCAAAATCAGTCTGCATTTATACCTGGTAGGCAGATAAGTGATAATGTCTTGCTTACTCAGGAACTCATGAGACATTATCATAGAAGGAGAGGTGAAGCAAAGGTTGCTCTTAAAATTGATTTACAAAAGGCTTATGACACTGTGAATCATGAATTTTTGAAGTTCTGCCTTGTTCAATTTGGTTTCCATCCTTGCATGGTGGCCTGGATAATGACATGTATTGAAACATCTTCTTATTCTGTTAATGTTAATGGTGAAAGTTGTGGTTTCTTCAAAGGAATGAGAGGTTTAAGGCAGGGTGATCCTATGTCACCCTATCTCTTTACTCTGGTAATGGAGGTGTTGACCCTTATGATTCAAAGAAATATCAATGATCAGGAGTCATTCAGATATCATTGGGGTTGTGAGAAGCTTGGTATAACAAATCTATGTTTTGCTGATGATCTTCTTATCTTTGCACATGGAGACTCTTCTTCTGTTAAGCTTATCAAGGAATCTCTTGATGAGTTTAGTGGTGTTTCTGGTCTTATTCCTAATCTGATGAAGAGTACTATCTATTTGAGTAATGTACTGCCTATTACTAAAGCCAAAATTCTTGATTTACTCCCATTTATTGAAGGCAAGTTGCCTGTTAGATACCTTGGGATACCCCTTCTTTCTAAAAGGTTGTATGCCAAAGACTGTGGTGTATTGATCTCTAAAGTGAAAAAGAGAGTTGATGACTGGAAAAACAAGTCCTTGTCCTTTGCTGGGAGACTGCAACTCATCAATTCTGTGCTGACATCTATGCAAGTTTATTGGGGTTCTGTCTTTCTTCTTCCCAGTAATGTTATTGATGACATTGAGAGAATTATGAATAGATTTTTATGGACTCAAGGTGAAAACATTAAAGGCAAAGTAAGGGTTGGATGGGATGAGGTTTGTAAATCTAAATCTCATGGGGGTCTGGGAATTAAATCTTTAAAGATCAGAAATAGAGCACTTGTTTCTAAGCTGGTATGGAACATTGTTAATAAGCAGGATAATATCTGGACCAGATGGATTGAATGTTACAGATTAAAAGGGCATAGTTTTTGGGCTGCTGAGTGCAAAAGTGGAGCCTGTTGGAGCTGGAGGAATATTATTAAGTGTAAAAATGATGTCTGGACCCATTGTAGGAGTGTTATTGGTGATGGTTGTAGTACTTCAACCTGGTATGATATGTGGCATCCTTTAAGCCCTTTGTGTTCTTTCATAAGTCCTAGGGAGATTCATAGAGCAGGACTTGATTTGACTTGCAAAGTTGCTGAAATTGTTGATAATAGAGGCTGGAAATGGCCTGATGGGTGGTTGACTAAATTCCCTGGGCTGTTTAAAGATAAACCTCCTGATATTGCTTGTGGAAGAAAAGATAAATTAATTTGGAGTGGTAGAGATGGAAAGATGCATGAATTTAGCACAAAACAAGTGTTTTATGATCTCAGTCAACAGTGTGAATCAGTCCCATGGCACAAGATAGTTTGGTATAGTCAATGCATTCCCAGAAACTCTTTTATTTTATGGTTGGCCATCAAGCAAAGACTGCTAACTCAAGATAGGCTCAACAAGTGGGATGCTGGCCATGAGATGATGTGTCCTCTATGCAAAGGTCAGCAAGATTCACATTCTCACTTGTTTTTTGAGTGCAATTATGCTTTGAAGGTTTGGAAAATTTTGGCTAGTTTGGGATATTTGGATATGTGTAAACCTGAATTGAAAGAATGTGTGGTATTTTTATCAAATCAGAAGCTGAATAAAAGGTTTAAAAGTATACTTCAAAGATTAATGCTTGGAGGTATGGTTTATTTTATATGGCAAGAGAGGAATCTTAGAATTTTTCAACAAAAGCAGAGATCTGTGGAGGAGTTATGTAATCAGATAAGGAATACTGTAAACTTTAGGTTGCTGAGTTTGAAAATTTATTCAACACCTGCTACAATTGAAGCAAGCAAGATTTGGGGATTTAAGGTGTATGCAAAGGGTATGGGTCAAAAGTGTTCTTCATGAAGAAATCTAAATTTGAGGGTTACTGGGTGTGGGAATATGAGCAGAATCAAGAATGTTGTTCTGATAGTTATGGCTGGTGGTGTCCAAGATTGTGGCTTCATAATACACACAGAGAAAATGGGAGTTTGAAATGCCTATTCATCAATGATCAGTGGTATATGTTTCAACATGAGTGGAGTGTTGGTTTTTGGTGGGGTGGTTTGGTTTTTGAGTGTAAAAGGGTGATGGGAGGGTATAGGGGTGGTACACTTTGCACACTGATTACTCTCTCTAAATGGCAAGGTGAGTGTTACATTGGTGAGTCTATTGATATTTGGGGGTGGTATAAGGGTTGGGAAGGAAGTGGGATTAGTCTCTGGTGGTTAGTTATCTGTGAGGTTCTCTTTAGATGTTCTACTAAAATAAATGTGGGACTTGTCTTTTTTTACTTGTTAATTTCTATAGGAAAACTTCTGAGTGTTTTTAAGGAAGAATGGTGTTTATTATACCAGTCTTTCTTTCAGCTGCTGTGTAAGGAGAGTAGGTGTGTGATTATACCTTGGGATGGTATACAACTGGGAGTTATAAGGAGAATGTTGACCACCAGTCCTTTTACATATTCTCTTAGATTTATAGGCAAAAAAGCTAACTGGTGGTCACAAACCTTTTTCTGTGTCTTAATGAATTTTGAGCCTTTCATGTATTTGATTGAGTCTAATTGTTGGGTGGATATGTGCTTGGTTTGGGGAGGATGTGAAGGTGAGTGGTTGGTAGTACTCTTAAACACTTCTCTTAGATTTGGTGTCAAAAAGTTTGAGTGTATTATCTTTGTTGTTTTTATTTTGATTAGGAAAACTCTGTTTGGTTTTGAGGTCTTATATAGAGCTGCAATAACAGCCTATAGGATCTTTCTATGCTTGTATTGGTGGAATAGGTATGAAAGTCTATCAGGAGTTGATAGCAGCCTTGGAGTGATAAGGAAGGTGTGGCACATCAATCCGTTTAATTGTTTGTGTAGGTCTTTAGGCAGAAATGCTTATTGGTGTGCCCAATCCCAAATCCAGTTTTTTGGTCTCTGGTTTTTCAAGCCTTTCTTTCTGTCCGTGTCTTGTGTCTGGGAGGTTAATATATGGGCTGGGTGTTTTTGGCATGCTATAAATGGTTTGTGCAGGCTTTTATATGACAATGGGACGTATGATTTTCATATGAGTATAAAGAGGATGTTAAGAAGAAGAGTGAAAGATCAGAGTTTGCTGAAGCTTAGGAAAGAGTTGCTGATTCTTCAAAGTCAAAATGTTTGTTATTATATTAGCACATGTGGATGGCAGCCTTTGAATATGAGCAGATGTGATCATGAAATGGAGGCCCTTTGGCTGGTAAAGGGTGTGTGTTTATATCGATATTGGCTTGTGATAGGGTTAAGACATGGGATTTTTGCTTTGAAGGACACACCTAGTGTGGAAGTCAAAGTTGAAATCATCATGAGCTTAAGTATTTTGAAATGGTATTGTAATGTGGAAGTTTCAAGGAATAAGATTAGTATGAGTATGCTGCAGTTGACTTTTCAAAGTCAACTGGAAAGTTTTTTGGCTAATGAAGTATTAAAACAATGGATTAATCATGAAGTGGATGGGTATGAAGGGATGAAGATGATAAAAGAAAAGGATGCTGATTATTGAGTGGGAGATTATGAAGGGTTTAATGACTGATGGGCTTGTGAATAAAAAGAAGTTGACTTTGAAAAGTCAATGGCCTGCTAAGAAGGGAATAGGACTCGAATTTTGCTTTGGTAAAATAGAGGGGTTGGATTGTTTTTTACTATATAGTATTAGTAATGGTGTTTGGGCTGATGTTGGAGGAATATTGGATTATAGTATGGATATGGGCTGTTTATATGGATTGAATGAGAGGAGTGGGGTAAATGTGGAGTGGGCTTTGTCATGTATGGGCCGAGAATTTCTTGGAGATTGGTGGATTGATACTTTCTTGTTAGAGGATTGTTTTTGTGTTGTGGGTATGGGCTGGTTTTGTTATGGACTCTTATTTCTATTGTTTATTTCTTTGTTATCTTGGTTTGTCTTAGGTTTTTTTAAATGGGCTATTAGGATAGCTTTGATTAGTTATTGTTGGACTATTGTAATGTTTTTGGTTTGGGTCTTGTTACTTGGATGTAGTATCCAAGTTACAAGATGCCTTTGGTTGTAATTATTTTTTGCTTTGAATAAAATTTACCAAGGCCTTGCCTTTTTCAAAAAAAAAAAAAAAACCCTAAACCCTAAACCCTAAACCCTAAACCCTAAACCCTAAACCCTAAACCCTAAACCCTAAACCCCTAAACCCTAAACCCTAAACCCCTAAACCCTAAACCCTAAACCCTAGGGTTTAGGGTTTAGGGTTTAGGGTTTAGGGTTTAGGGTTTAGGGTTTAGGGTTTAGGGTTTAGGGTTTAGGGTTTAGGGTTTTTTTTTTTTTTTTTTTGGAAAAAAGGGCATTGCCCTTGGTAAACTTTTATTAAAAAATAATCAAAAAAATTACAAACAAAGGCAATTATTTGTCATAGCTTTTTGGCTAAGACAAACAACCCCCAAAACAAACAAACAAAAAAATACAATACAAACACAACCTATCCATTTTCTAGACCATAATCTTCCCAAAAAGAAGATCCAATCAACAAATTCAAAAACAAAATACAACCACTTATTACAATTATTTCTAATACCACTAAACAATCTATAATTCCCAATCTTGTTTCTTTTATTCACTTTATTCATGCAATCCATACCATGCTGCCCATAAATCTTCTGACCCATCCTCTGCTTGATCTTCCAAGTCTGCAACTCATCCTTAGCATTTATTCTTGCATCATCATACCAATACAATTTATCCAGCCTTCCCTTCCAATCATAATTCACATTAGTATCGTCATCCCAACCCAGATAAAAGTCCCCCCAGACACTTGACCCGGACAACA